>WNYC01000017.1:602873-640239 GCA_021396375.1 Sporothrix mexicana | reverse complement strand
CTTTTCTCTTTTCTCTTTTCTCTTTTCTCTTTTCTCTTTTCTCTTTTCTCTTTTCTCTTTTCTCTTTTCTCTTTTCTTTTTCCTCTCTTCCAAATCCAACGGTTTCATCCCCCTCGTCTGCCGCCGAAATGGGACAGCCTGGGTGGACAAAAGAAATCCAGCCGGCCATACAGGTCGACATCGTCGATCGGCACTTGGACGGCTGCATGATTGAAAATATCCCGAACGAGCCCCGCACATTAGCCAATCTTGGCTATCACTGGGGACAGGCCGAACATTTCCACACCTACGTGCAGCAACAAGTGAACGCCTTTAACAGAACGCCACTTGACCACGCCAGAGCAACGCCCGACCAGTTCGTCGAGCGGTTCAACAGAAAGGTCGAGCTGCAGCTGGCTCTAGCGTATGCTAGCCAATACGGGCTGTCGACCTACTTTTTAGCACTCGACGCCAACACGATCAACCGGGCGCGACTTAGCCTCAACGACCGCGACAAAAGCGACGACCAGCTGCAGCTGGAAATGTTGTCGAGGCTGCTGTCGGAGCTGGTTCGACCATGGGCCGGCCGGATACCACAAACGGCACCAGAGGATGCCCCATCTCCAGTGCCTCCGGCATCCTCATCCACCGCGGGAAATGCCTGCGTCATCGTGTCCGGATACCACTCGGCTAAAGAAGAGACTCAGGCGCTCCACGCCGCCGTCAACAAGTGGTCGTACGGCCGCAGATGCATTGTGACCCACGAGGCGAACGAGGCCGCGGTCCAGGCTCGCCAGGGAAACGACGACTATGACGACGAGGTTGCCGAGATGGGACGCACTGAGGCCACACCCATCATCCCGCAGCGCATCCTCGACTTTGCCAGCGATGTTTCGCTGCTCGCCCAGTGGGAGGCCATGGCCCGCCTGTTCCCCGTCAACGCGGACACCCGCTCGCCGCTGGTCAGGGGCAATCCGCGCGACGCCACCACCGATGTCTTAACAATGCACCCGGCCGTCGCGCAGCGCTGGCACAGCTACGAGTTTTACCTGGAGCCACTCGTGCCCAAAGAGTGCGCCGACACGACCCTATACCTGCAGCTTTGCTGGTCGTCCAGAGTAGATCACGGCGGGCACGACGGCGATGCCGCGATCGAAGACGACCGCATCGACCGGGAGGCATGGCCGGGTCCGGCACCGCTGCCCCACAATGGCACTCTGCTCCGGCTGCGCACCGCCAACCCCAACACGTATCCGCTGCCAGACACGGACCTGCTGCAAATGCATGCCAGCGTGGCCCGCCTGCTGGGCGCGCTCAAGTCCACGACGGTCCTCGAGAGCCTATTCGGGGGCCCGCCGCCGACGTTGTGCGAGTGCCAGGACCCAAGCTGGTGGCCCAACGACCTTGACCCTGGACCCGACGGCCAGCACGATGTTGACAGCGAACGGCTCTACATGCTGCTCGACCGCTCCGACATGGACCGCCTGCATCGTATACTGGTGGAAGCAGCCGTCTACAAGGGCATCCTCGCCGTCAACGACGCCCGCAAGTGGGCCGTGGCCTTTGACCTGCACGCCGAGAGCCGCAAAAAAATCGAGCAAGAAAGACAAATCGACGATATCATGCGGCAGTTGGCCGAGCGGAACCAAGCAGCATATAATGTGGCGCCTCTGACGGCAGCAGAGGCACAGGCACCCCTGAACGCGACACAGTTGGAGAGGGACGACTTCGCAGCAGCATTCTTGCACAACGTGGAAACAACGCCCTCGGCCGTGCAGCAATGGTTCATCAGCGGCGCCGTTGGGCCAATGGCGGACCAGCTGCAAGAGCAGTCCCAAGAGCAGCCTCAAGCCGTCGAGCTGCCCCAGGAACAGACGCAAGAGCAACCGTCAGCGTCATCAGGGCCAGCACAATCGCAAATTGTCATTCCCGGCCATGTTCCTGTTCAACCTCACCGGCGGAGGCCTTTGCCGCTTCAGTTCTCGAGAAATAATATCCGTGAGGACGGAGGCAACGGCAACGGCTACGGGGGCAACTGATGTAGCTTTTTTTTTTTTTTTTTGTCTGAGCAAGCTTTGTTTTTACGTGTTTTTTTGTTCACGTTTGCACTTTATGATACCCCCTATAGTACTCCCAATGATACCCATTTGTGTTTTTTTTCTAATTCAGAATTTCACTCTTTTTGTATTTGAACACAGACCGCAAAGTACCAGTCGTTCGCCCTTATGTATCTTAGCTTTGTCCAGACACGTGGCCGCCAACCCCCGAACTCCCCCCAGGCGGCAACCAAATGTTTAGGTAACACTTCAAAAGAAGTAACAAATAAAATAAGACACAAAATAATTGCTACAGGTACTCGCGGAAATCGATGCCGCATTTTGTGATATTTCGTTGCCGTCCGCCATTTCCACGGCCGCATGGCGTTGTGGTCGATACCCGAGTCCCGCGGGTACCGTAGCCGCGGAGCTCAATTCCAACCCCAACCCAACCCTACCTTTTTCATCTCACCATCCCTTGTCAACGATGGGGTTTCCAATCCCGGCAACCAACGCCCGTGCGGTCCGGTGGTCTTGGTTTTTGTCCGCTCCCAGTAGCCTCTCCGTAGTTGCCGAGTGCTTGTTCCTTCTTGTCTCCTGTTAGTCTTGCTCAAAGCCTGGGGAAAGAGGAAAAAGGAAAAACAAGTCGTGAAAGCTGGGGCTGTGGATCACGCTCCTCCAGTCATCTCCTTTCCCCGCATTTTCGTATTGTTCTTTATTTCCTGATGTGATGTAACAATCACAATCCCCTGGACCTTCCGACGTCCTTTGACATATCGTGTGATTTTGCTGTTGGTGATGTGCAATGGAAAGGAGGACGCGATTGGAACCAAAACGTGGCCGCGGGAAACAACACGGAAGACAGTGAAACGGGTGTCTCGCAGTCACACCCATCACCGTGAACACGTTTTGACTTTGACATGTTGATTCTCGATCTTGTTGACGTGCCTGACACTGTGGTAGCAGCGTTTATTCTTGATTTTCATGCAGTTGCATTTGGGAGGCGAGATTCATAGGGTGTTCCGTTCTTAAGCAACGATTCAGGGCGTGCCTTCCTGCAGAGGTCTACATGTGCCTGAAAGTCGTTCCTTCCGTTCTCAGACCAACGACAACGCACCTTCCTCATTTCAATGCGACACGCATCACTGGCCGAATAATACGTAAGCAACTCCCTTGACCAAATTGACCGTCCAAGAACACTCTCACCGGATCTCGTCATCTGGTCAGCTGACAATCGCATCGACATATCCCTCTGGCCTCCACATCCTCTTATCGACCTCGACCAGATGCTAACGTATTCTGTCTTCCTTACAGATCGGGCAAAAGCCGAGACCCAAACACCCGTGTCAAGCGCCGACCACCTGAACTCGACCCCTCCCTCCCTCCGTCCAGGATCGACTGTTCACTGCATATATCTTGGTTGAAATATGAGACAAAGACTTGTGTTATCATTACAATCCGCCATTTCGAATTCATACAATACAAATGATGGGAGCTATGGATAGGTGATCGTCGATCGTTTGCCCGGTCCACCAATACCGTTTTCCGCCCTACTGGATGCCACCCCTCGAGAAAAAGTCGTTCCAGTTGGGCGAGGACCGGTTGTTGTCTGGACTCCCTGTTCCTGTTCCTGTTCCTGTTCCAGTTCCTGTTCCGCCCCCAGCCGAGTCTGGCCACAACGCATTCCAGTCGCCCGCAAAGGACGCATCAGCCAGTCCCTGCATCCCGTCGTCGCCGTCGAGAGGCGTGGGCAGGCCGCTGTTGCTATTGCTATTTGGCGTGGACGACTGTGGGAACTGCAGGGGCACAGCCATGCTGGGCATCATACCGGACGGCAGACCGGACGGCAGGCCCGATGGGAGGCCAGGGAGGCCGGCCATTTGCTGCATTTGCTGCATGGGCAGGCCGTAGCCGACCACGGGCGTGGGCATGCCCATGTCGACGAGGACGGGGAGCAGCGGTGTTTGGGTTTGGGGGGTCCACTGTTGGGTCTGGGTCGATGTGGGCGAGAGCTGCGCAAGGGCCATGCCCTGTGGCGTATGTGGTGCCTGCGGAACCTGAACAACGGGCGGCGGGAGGGGTGCCATGGGTGTCGAGACGGTTTGCTGGGTTTGCTGGGTTTGCTGGGTTTGCTGGGTTTGTTGTGTCTGCTGTTGTTGTTGCTGCACCGGATCCTGTTTGAACTCGCCGTAGCGGGGCGTGGTGCTGCCGCTTGTTCCGGTGCTTTCGCTCTCTGCGCGGTCACGGTCGGTGGCTGGTGCCGCCACAGAAACCGGAACAGAAGCCGGAACAGACGCCGGAACAGGCGCCGCGGCGGCCGCCGTCGCGGTCAAGGACATGGACGAGTGTGAAGAGGACTGCATCGAGACGGTCGTGGCGGTCGTCGAGACGGTCCGTGCCGACATATTGGAGTAGCCAGTTCGGGCAGTCCTGGCGGTCCTGGCCGTTGACGTTGTGAACGCAGGCGAAGCCGGCTCAAACGGCTGGTCCTCTTGCATTGTGTTCTTTGTGTTCATTGTGTTGGCCGCCTCGTCCTCGCTCTCCTCCTCCATGGCCTCGGCGTCGGCCAGCACGCGGGTCAAGACACTGTACGCCCGGGTGGCCTCGCTCGACGTGCCCTGGAGGGAGGACCAGATGCTGCGGGAGGTTCGCAGCAGGCCAAGGAGCTGGGGCAACGAGACGACCGCCCCGTTGTCGGGCTCGCCACCGCCGCCAGCAGGCACGCCCGGCTCGCCGTCGACACCGGTCAGCCTGCGGGTGACGTACGACACTTCCAGACAGAGGACCGTGTCGGCCAGCAAGAAATCGTGCGTCGTGGCGCTGTCGGACAGCAGCCAGTGGTAGGCTGCCAGCCGTCCTCCGCCTCCGGCGTCCTTGGCAGGCTTCTTTCCACTGCCGTCCTTTCGCGCGCTGCTGGACATTTCGCTGGATGTTTTACCGGCTGACGAGGCAATCGAACCCCTCCTTGTTAAAGCATACCGTTCCGACGCCGTGTCGCTCCGGTCATCCGTCGGGGATGTCAGCGTTGAGACGTGACGTTGGCCCGGCTGGACAGCGACATAGATGTCGTACTGGTGCCGCAACAGGCGAACGGCGGCATCGGTGCATACCCAGCGGGCATAGGCATGCCGCGGCGAGGCTCGCTCTGTGCCTTGGAAGCGGCGGTGGAGGACGAGACGTGCTTTTTGGTAGAGGATTTCAACCAGGTACCTCTCGACACACAGGTCGGGCGGATCTCGTGGATCAAGCGGATCACGCTCGAGAGCGGCAGCTGCGCGTTGCCGTCCCGTCTCGCCGGACATGATGGATTCGCCCGACCGCGACCCACCGGAGCCCGCCGACGATCCGGCTTCCGACCCCAATGCGTGGTGCCCGGCAGCACTCTTGCCCCGCAAGCGCAAACACGACGGCAGCGCATTGTAGGCGGCCGTCAGCCGGCGGTCGAGCTGCATGACGCGGGCCTCGTAGGCTGACGTGTTTGACACGGCCAGCGTGTTTGGGGTGTTGCCTTGTGTGGGTGGCGTTGGGAGAGGGGCCGAGCCGCCGGACCCGGACGCGTCGGGCGAGTTGTCGGTGGTCTCGGCGGCGGCGTGTGTGGATGTTGATGTTAATGTGGATGTGGTGGCTGTGACTGTGATTGTGGCTGTCGACACGGGCCGGAGCTGGACAATATCGGCGAGGACAGCTAGGAGTCGCGAACGGGCGACGGCATACAAGACACCGGTTCGTTCCGAGGACGGCCGGGCGGGAGGCAGGGTCGGCAGGTCTTCCGACAAGTCGCTGTCGAAGAGGTTGCGCGGCAGGGCAGTATCGCTATCGCCCGACGCAGGCCGAGTCGACGATCCGTGGTGGACATTGCTGGGGAGGGCGAGCTCGTAGCAGACGGTCTGGTCGAGATTGACCAAGACCAGCCACACACGGCGGCGCATCTCGCCTTCAAACGGCGACAGGCGTCCGCCAAAATGGGACGGATCCCGGTGGTAGCCCATGTTCATGGCCAGGCGGACGGCCAGGGACAAGACCATGGCCGTCGATGCCAGCGGGGCGGCATGGCTGCCGGACGGTATTATCCGTAGACGACGGCGCCAATAATACTCGACGCCAAAGTACAGGATCAGGGCCTCAATCTTGTAGCGACCCGGGCGCGCGTAGTCGTCCAGTGTGAGACACTGGGCGGCGCGGTGCCGGCAGGCGTCGACGACGGTCAGGGGGTCGTCGCCCAGGGCGGCACGGGCGGGCAATGTGCGTTCGTCATTGTCCCGGAGAGACGCCATGGCGGCATGCGCCACAATCAGAAAGAGCAGCGCCAGGTAGGAGAGCGACGCACTCTTGGGGTTGCTCCAAAAGACGCCGTACTGGCGCTCAAACGAGGCGGGGTGGAACAGGAGGTGCATGGCGTGCGGGTCGGCCTGCTCGCGCAGCGACGCAAAGAAGCGGGCCACCAGCAGATAGACGACCGGCCGCGGCGGCAGGTAGCGCAGCATGTCCGTCGCCGCCGGCGAGAGCCCGTTGTAGCCGACAAACAGCGCCAGCGTGTTGGCGCCGCTGGCGGCACTCACCGAGGTGGCGCCCGAGCTCACGCCCGCGCCCGCCTGGCCAAAGTCCCATCTGCTGGGCAGCATGCCCATGCCGAGCCCCAGGCCGACCCCGAGCACCGCGTCATCGACGAGCACCAAATCGCGCGTCAAGCCGACAATGTCGTCCAGCACGCCCTCCCAGTTGGACGGGTCTGCGTACCGGAACTCGGCGACATTGAGATTGGGATTGGCGTTGGCGCGGATGATGTCGCCCCCCGGGCCAAGAATGGCGTGTCGACTCGTTTCGCTGTCGACACTACTCATCCCGTCGTCGTCGTCGTACGCGCCGTCGTCGTCCACGTCGTCCATGTCGTCTTCGTCTTCGTCGGTCGCCTGTGCGCCAGGACTGCTCCTCTGCTCTTTTGGTTTTGGCCGCGCCGTAAGAAACATGATCAGCTGTTCCAGGTACTTTAGGCGTTCCGGCACGGACTGGCTGCTGGCGTCGTGGAGGATGGGCGGTGGCGGCGGGAGAGGGTACTGTGGCTGAGCCTGTGGTTGAGCCTTTGCTTGTGTTTGTGCGTGTGGGCGGTGTTGGCGTACATGCTGTGGTTGTGGCGTTGGTTGCTGCGTCTGTGGTGGTTGTTGTTGCGGATGCGATCGTGGGATTGGTTGATGGTGATGATGTTGGTGCTGATGTTGATGTTGATGGCGCTGGTGTTGCTGCTGGTACTGAAACTCTTGGAGTTGAGGGTGATACATTAGCTGAGCGGATGTGGATGTTGATGTCGATGTGGACGTGGATGTCGGCGTCGGCATCGGTGTTGTGTCCCCGAGCACAGATCCGCTCCGGCTCGAGCCCGTCCCGGCTGTCCCGACTGTCCCGCTGCTTTCTGCGTACGCACTGCTCGTCTCGTACGCGTGCTCAAGGGCAAGGTCATATGGAGGGTCCATGGCGCTGTGTTGTCGTTTGAGCGACGGCTGTCTCGCGTGTCCTCCCTCGCCGCCGTACGACGTGTACGGCATGTACCGGCAGACGCCGCCCAGGCTCCGCTTCAAACACTGGTCGCACGGCAGCACCCGGTTGCACTTGAGCTTCTTGTCGCGGCAGTTGTTGCATGAGAACCGAATGCGGTTGCGTTTCCGGCCGGCGTTGGGATTGGGGACGGCGCCGGGGCTGGGGCCGGCACTTGACCCAGGCCCGGCACCAGGCGGTGCACCCCCCATCACGACGTCGTCCATGGTCGTTGACAAGAAGAGGCCAAGGTCGTCATTCCCACCTCATGTGCGTGGTGGTCATTGATGCCGTCGAGAGTCGTGATTGTTGTCGAAGGAGTTGGTGTAAGTTAAAAGTTGTAAGTTGATCGATCAAGCAAGAATATGATTCTTGACCGGCTGAATAGATTAAATTAGATTACGTTCCAGGCTGTCGGGTCTAGATTACTTTATTGTTGGTATTGGTTTTGTTGTGTAACAGAAGGCGCAGGTCCTCGAGGTGTGGGCGAGTGGATGCAGGTGTAGGTACCGGTGTAGGTGCAGGACAAAGCGCTTGGAGAGGTAGTCGATCTGATTACATGTATGGTGGATGTAAGCAGGCGCTGTCCAGGCTGTAAACAATTAAGAATAATGAATAATAGTTGAGGTAAGAAACCAGGTCGATCAAAACCCAAAGTAAAAGAGTGTCCACAATCCGGCGTTTTGGAAAGGGAAAGAGAGGAAAACGAGAAAAATGAGAAAAATGAGAAAAATGAGAAAAATGAGAAAAATGAGAAAAATGAGAAAAATGAGAAAAATGAGGATGCGTGCAGAATATGCAGATATATGATGGGAGTGAAAATAATAACAGGCGGAAGAGAAAACATTGAGGAATGTGCAACAACCGAGACATATCGAACATACACTACAAGGACGAGTCTGAAGTACAAAGTACGGAGTACATCGAGACGAGATTGTGGCAGACTGACTACAGTACGCAGCAGGATGAAAGACAGGCCGACCGCCACATTTTTCTCTGCATCGTACTTGGGAACGCAGCTGCGAAAGGATACAGAAGAAGTAAAGAAAAAGAAATAAGAAAAAAGAAAAAAAAAAAAAAAAAAAAAAGAAAATAGCTGGGGCCCGTCCGGACACCACGGGTAGGCGATGGCAGAGAGTGAATGGTGAAAGATATGCCCATTTTGCACAAATTGAGACGCCCAAAAGAAAGCAAGTCGGCGAGAATACTCTACAAGACAGTGGACAGTGGTGGACGTGGCGTCGCCACTGTCTGGAACGATACAGCGAAGCAAGAGAGAACAAGGCGACAAGCGACAAGCGAGCATTGGGCATTGAGCGTTGGGCAACAAGCAACAGACAGTACGTTTGGTGGTTGTGACTTGGGCGTGTTGGTTCGATTCGTGTTAGTGCCAACAGACAGGCCAAGTCGTCGAGCGATGTGATTGACGGCAGACAGGACAACGGCCATCGAGACAGACAGCGACAGGAGACAGGGAGACAGCAGACACGAGGCGACAAATAACAAGCGCCTTTTAATTACCGTATCGACAAGCTCTATGCAAGCACAAAAGTACGTGTTCCTGTGGCGATTGGCGCCAAAGATGGCGGTGCGGACTCTCGTGATCCAGGCCGTGTTGATCCAGACCGCCAAACCGTCGTTTGACTGGCTCGAGTGGCGCTCGTACACGGAGACAAGTCTCTTTTTTTGACGTCTCGTACAGGGTGGACAAGTACTTTTCATAAATCTACGGAGTACGACATACATTTCCTGTATTGCCATCGAGGATGGACAAGGTACAACGACATCCTATTTGCAAGGCTCCTGCATTCAGGGCATTTCATTTATAAAAATTTTTGCAGTCGCATTTTGCATGTTCCATTCTGTGTATTCCATTTTGTGTACGCTCTACGACGGTACCCAGTCCAGCGTATTACTTTTGTGCAGTTCCATGCCGGCGTTCCATCAGCCAGAGTTTGGTATCCGAGAGCCATGTCTGTTGGTACACCAAGAACTCGAAATCCCGACCAAAGACACGACCAAGCCAACCAATGGCAACCACAAATGGACGTGTGCAGGAGGGCGATCTTTTTTGAGGCCCAGGACCCATGCACGGCAGAGGCATGGACATGGGTCAGGTGCCGACAATTATTGCAGCCAGTCGTGTGTGCAAATACTCGGTGGACAGATAATTACGGTGAAGGAGAGAAGGCGACAAAAGAAAAGCAAGGTGAAGTCGTTCACCTCCCGGAGAACGACAAGAGAACAACAAGAGACGGCCCACACACGAGCGCAGAATACACCCAGAATGGGTTGAGGCTGTTCTGTTGTGTTCTGTTGGATATGATGGCAAGTGTGGTGAGTCGAGGAAGAAGAAACAAAAAGAACAGAAAGCGAAGATGACAAGGATGAGGGGAGACGACAAGAAGAAACGCAGACGACAAGGACAAGTAGAAACGTAGCCTGGCCATTTTTGGAGAACATCTCGTTTTCTCGTTTTCTCGCTTTCTCGTGTCTCGGTTTCTCTTTTCTTCTTCTTCTTTTCTTGGGTGGCACATTTGCAGGCAGATTTGGAGGGCACATCTTGTGGCATGCCCTGTTGAATTGACGACATCTGGTTGGTTCGCGAGGTTGGCGAGGCAAGCCACCAACAGACGCAAAGACAAGAGTGGCAACGCGGTGCGCGGGGGTGCAGACAGACAGAGAGAAAGGAAAAAGAAAAGCAAAAAAAAAGTGTGCGGCCAAAAAGAGAAATCAAAAGCCGTGTAGGAAACTGCATGAACATTGGCTTGAGCTTGGCTTGGCTTGGGGCCATACGCATAAGCATAAGCATAAGCTTAAGCGCGTTGCGTCTGCACTTACACGATACAGAGGACATCTGCCCCTCCTCTGCATGCATCGCGATCAAAATGCTAATGTCTCGTTGCTGTCTCGCCCGACATCGGTGTGATGAAAGCAACTGGGACCCGAGCCCAAGGGCGTCCAATGTCTCAGCACGGTGAGCAGACGCCGAGAGAGACAAACACAAAAAGACACTCGGACATTTATTCGCCCCGGTTTGGGTCTGCCATGGCTATTTCTGTCTCTGGTCTGTGCATTTCGGTCTCTTTCTGTCTCGGGGTGCATGTCCTCTGCGTCTGTCCATCCATCCCAGGTCATGTCTGTTACATTCTTGCCTGGGAAATCCAGAAAATGACTCCAACCGACGTCGTCTTGCTTTCTTTTTCATGGGCCAGACAAATCAGAGTTGAGTTTTCTTATTTGTGATTTGTGCCTTCCTCTCTCCCATATCCCGTCTGTCGGTGTCACCGCCACTGTCACTGCAACTGCAAGCAGGGGAAAAAAATGGGAAGTAAAAGGAAAAAGCAGAAATACGATCCTGTCGAAACCTGTCAAAACATGTCAAAACCTGCCGAGCCTGTATTCAGTCTACTGGTACATATATGGATGTGCAGTGTGGCGTTGTTGCTTTCTTTTTGCAGTCCTTTTGATCCGTCAATTTGGTTGTCACTCTCCGCATCTTTTTTTTTGTCCTTTTTTTTCTCTTTCAGTCATCATCGCATATCCCCATTTGGACGCCTCGCGTCTCTCTCTTCATATCGTCTCCCAGTACTCTGTAATGTTCAGCTCAAACCTCTTACTACGATAAACCTCCAGCTTCCAACATCCAACAGGTCTGCCCTCCCACACCATCGCCAATACGTCGTAGTCTTGTTCGTTCGTGGCCGCCCAGGCAGCGTCGATCATTTTGATCCTGCCGCCTTTTTCTTTTGTCCTCGCAGCAAGCTGCTCGCATTCTCTCTCTTTTTTTCTTGTCCTCGCTCTGCTCGTTTGCATCTTCCTGCCCTCGTAATAATTGCCTCTTTTGTCTTTTCACTTTTCCCTCTCTTTTGCCATCGCGGAACTGGACGTCTCCCTTTGTTCGTCTCCGCGCAAAACTAACAATCGTCGTTGACTGTCATTGGTTTCGATCGGCGTCCATCGCTGTCCTATCCATTCCGGGCATGGCGCTGCTACTTTTGACTCTTTTGGTCACTGCCTTTTGCCTTTTGGCCTCTTTGCTCCTTTGGCGCTGGCGCCGGCTGTTGGTGCCCGCGATCCTCAGCGACCGTTTCTTTTCATTTCACCTTCACAACGAATTTTGTGTGCAGCTTGCCTAGTCCCCATCGAGTTCGTTCCCCCATCGCGGTCCTTTCTTATTTTTAGCTTCGACGGGCGTCCGTTGTTGCTGCAGATCGCACCCCTCCGCTTTCCTCTTCCTCGCTTTCTTTCAGACTGCAGACCACCTCCCACTCGCACACCGGCCAATGATGTGCCGTCGGGGCCGAACCAACGCGCATTTGTGCACAAGGCGCGGCCGATGTGATGTGCGAAGCAGCCCGCAATACGGGAGGGCAGCAGCAGCAACAAGCAACAGAAACAAATGATAAATATGCAAACACTTCAGCGCGCAGGACAGAACTCATCCGAAAGACAGGGGACGGAGCCGATAACAGACAATTGAAATGCATCTCCTCTCGTCTTTGTCGTCGTGTCGTCTTGTTGTTTGGACAGGTCGACGACAGGCAATCTCGGTCCCGGCTGGCCACACCTCCGATGTGGTGTTACGATGTTCGATGGGAATTGTATGTAAAAGTAAAGAAGATGCGGTGAAAGGACGCCATCAAAGAAACGGCGATCCAGGCAATGATCGGCAGCTTTCCTTTTTCCCTTTCCCCCTAATAAAAGTCACCGTTAGAGCTTGTAATGCCGATGAAGCTTAAATGGGCAACAAAGTGGAAAATTGCATCTGCAGCCAAATCAGTCTTCAAAAACTAAAGGTAAATCGCCTAACGGAAGCTGCCCTTGGCCTTGACGTCGTCAATACGTGTTTCTTTCTTTCCGCCCCTTCGTCCCTTTTCCTCCCTCTCTCCAGGGATAAATGATCAATGATAAATGACCCGACCGCCAATGATTCACACATGACACGCTGGGCAGGATCGGCACTGGTGCCGAGCTACCAAAAGGAAGCGAAAAGAGCATCTCGTTTTCTCTTTTTCTCTTTTTGCAAAAAGACCAACAAGCAAAGCAAACGGCCCTGGCCTGTTTTCCGTCTTGCCTAGACAAATGACCGTCTCGCAAGTTGTCAATGTCGTAATGTTGCAAACTCTCCTGTCAATTGTCAACTGTCAACTGCCGTGACTGCCACTGGACATCAACGTCAATGTCAACTCCAACGCCAGCTCGTCAATTGCCAACACGAAAACGAACGAACACTAACATGCCAGAACAACTGCACAAATACAAATTCACCCAACCTGCGTATTGATTGCAGACTATTGTTTTTTTTGTTATTGTCGTGCTGTTATTGACAAGCCTACTTGGCGCTGTTCGTATCCACTTTTCCCAAGTGTATTCCCACAAACAACACGACAGCAAAGCCCTTGTAGTCGATCGCCCCAAGGATCGCCGTGGCATATCGATCGAAGGGAGAGATCACGGGCATCCTCGTGGTCGGCCTGAAGGATGGCCTTGTGCAAGTCCAAAGTCGACCGCCTGCTAGTGACATGCACAATTCGTATCCCTGCGATGATCTCCAACATGGATCTCCAAGTGCCGTTGTGGTCTTTTCTTTTGGCCTTTCTGGTCTCGTTGGTGGATAATGAACTTGCTCGCCGCTCCCTCTGCTCTCTTCTCTCACCGCAACATTGTCACCTCCGCAGTGTCCGAGCAGCCGAAGTTGTAGTCTCTGAAGTGTGAGCTGAAGTTGAGCTCCAACGAATAGTTTCAGTTTGATGCCCCCCTCGCCTGTTACTCCATCGCCGTGTTGCTCAGTTTTTCACTGTTGTCCACCAACTGCTGTATCGTGGTCCAGAACCCACCCTCCGACGTTTTTATTCTTTATACCTCTCCTAATTCTCAGCTGGCAACAGCATCCTTCGTTAACAACAAAGAACATTATCGTATTGACAACAGCAACAGCAATAGCACATCGTCACCGAGAAAAGCTCTCGTCTACCCCACTCGGACAGCTCGGCCACATGGTCGGGCATGTCGGTGATGTAAAGGGTCGACACGGAGAAGCTTGTCCGCGATCTTCGTTGGGGCATAGTTTTCTTTTTTTTTCCTGCTTTCCATCCTTCATCGCCTTCTATCCCCTTCTCTGCCTTCTAGTGCTGATCCTCGGTCCACGCTTCTTGCGATTGTTCTCTCCTGGCACAATAGCAACATGTCGAGTCGTTCATTTCCAGACAGCCACAACAGAAACCACCACCACGGCCACCTCATCGGGCACTCCACGACTCCACGTGGGAGGAGAAAGGAAGAAAGAACGCTGTAACAACCCGCCCATGCCCGAGCCCACACTCGATGCCGCCCCAGTTCCAGATGCCCTGCCCCTCAGAAAATGAAAATCAATAGTTTGCAGTAGCCTGGCGGCCCCCCGTGGTCTCAGAAGATCAGAAGGACGGGAGAAGCCCAGGAACAATCGTAGAAGCCTGCATTCATGCACGCGTAGTGGCCGTGCGATGTCACACAATCTTTTAGGAGAGTTTAGGAGAGGAGCTGTTGTGGCGCAGAATGCATCCCAAAGTGACAAAGTAAGGAAGGCCCGAGGCAGACCGCAGACAGAAAGACAGAAAAAGAGGAGAATGTGGCGCTATTGGATCCTTGCCGAACTCTGTGAGAAGATGCCCGGCCCGAGGACCCTCTGTCAAAGATGCTGCGTTTGAGCATTACGGTCCATGGAGAGGAATACTCGATTGGGCAGGTCGTTACTAAACGCCAAAGTGATTTCTTCTGGATCGCGGTATCTACGACCTCGCCAATTAACAGGTCACTAAAGTGTACGCAATATACTAATCACCTCTCTATAGACAACAAGGCATGTGGACGTGTTGATACGTCATTGTACAACTACATCGTGACTCTGTCAATCTATAAGGTCAGGTTTATTCACTACATTGCCACATCGTCACAGTGAATCACGGAGGCAAGGACTCTCTAGTGAAAGGCAGAGTAGTGTAAAATCTGTGTATTGAATATCGCTGCGCAACTATTCAGTTGTTTGAAATAGCAAGTCTCGTTCTTGGGGAGTATAAAGCGTTCAAATAAAGAACAACCACAACCACAAAATAAAATCGAAACAAATATCGGCTCACGTGAGCATCTGGACATCCTCTCCATCCTCCTCCGTCCTCTTTCAATATCGTTCGTATGTAGGACCGCCACTTGGCGACCGTCCAGATTGTCCTTTGCTTCTCACACCTCGCATCATCTTACTCCATCCATCGTTCATCATTCATCCTCCTTCCATCGTCAATTCGCAGCAAATCAAATCCGTGCCAAATTCTGCCTGTGCCTTTTGCAGTCAGGCCTTCATCCTCCTCCTTCCATCTTCCTAGCCAAGTCAAGACTCGCCCCGGCTCTAGTGCTTCTTGGACTCGATGAAGCCAAACTGGCTAACACACATGGGCAACATCTCCATGACTGCCTTCTTGTGCTGGGCCAACGTCAGCGCGCCATTGAAATCCTCAAAGACCGGTCTCGTCTTCATGGCTTTCCACGCCAGGCCGCTCGGCACAGTGCCCGCGCACAGCTCGCCCTCGAAATAGATGCGCTCGACGACGCACGTGTTGACGTGGGTGACCATGTCCGAGTAGGTGCAGAGCCGGGACAGGGGCAGCAGGGTCTTTTCTAGAAACATACGGCCATGGTTCTTGCGCATGCCAAATTCCTGGGCGTGTCCGCACATGTGGCACACCGAAAGGTTGTCAACATCGATGCGGGCCGGCGGAGGTACGACGATCTCGCCGCCCTTTTCAAAATGCACGGCGAAAACGTCGGGACCGACCGCATGAGCTGTGTGCTTGGCATCGCGGCACTGGTTGGCAAAATTACAGAGAATCTCCATCTGTAAGTTGTGGAGCGGGCCCGTCGAAGCCTCAGGCTGCTTGGCGTTGCCCTGCGGCTGGTGGAATTTGAAGGCGCGTAGGTTGAGGCCGCCAGTGAAGCCGGGGACGGTGCGCTTGGCAAACGCGCGGACCTGCGGAAGGACGGTCGGCTGGCCCATGTGATTGGTCCGGCCGACATCATCGGCAGACGTCTTCTTGTTTGACGATTTGTCGCCCGGCATATTAGCCTCAAAATACTCCTTGGCTGCCTTGGGGAGCTTCTTCCGCGTCTCGTTGTCCAGCTTCATGGGCTTCGTGTCGGCGGCAGGGTCGGCGTGCGAGAACTTGATGTTGTCCCAGTCCTTGGGACCATTCGTGCCGACAGTACTAAGCCAGTTCTCCGTGCGTTCATTGCGATCGGCTAGGTACCTGCCAGTCAAGAAGCCTGAAGCAAAACCGGAGCCAAAAGACTCGCCAGTGTTGGCCGAATTTTCGCTCGCGACAGCTGTCTCCACAGAATGGAGGCTTCCGAGCGAAATAGAGGCAAGGCTAGGGACCGTAGGGGACGCGGCAAGAGGAGCCGGGCCGGGATCGGCGGGAACGGGGCTGTCCATAATGGTGGGGACATCAGCAGTCGGCTTGGCGGGAGCGGGAGTGGGCTTGGGGGGACTTGGCGTAACCGGTACTGCAGCAATTGCAGGGGTCTCCATTGTGGGATAATCACAAGGAGCGACACCGACACTCGAGGAGCTGGACGAAGTTGCCGGCGAGGCCTCAACACCAACGTCAATGAGACTCTTCTCGGTGAGGGGCGCCTTGACAAGAGCAGGAATAAGTGCAGGTTTGGCCGCCTCGGGTTCAGCAGCCTGGGGCCCAGAAGCCTTGGGCTCATCAGCCTTGGGCTGGGCAGTCTTGACCTCGGAAGCCTTGGCCTCGGCCGCCTCCCCAGCGGCTTCATTTGTAACGGTCGAGTCAACAATGGGAGCAGGCTCAGCGGCCTTGGTGACAACGACAGCCGGCTTGTGGTGTACCGTCGGAGACGGGGGAGTCTGGCCGTACGTACTCGGCTTGTAAATGCAAACGGCGGCCGGGATACGAGCCGGTGCCTTGGAGACCTTGGCCGAAGAGTTGGCCCGATTAAGAACGTGGCGGCGGGTGGAGCCACGGTCGTTGTTGTGTTGCTTGACGGGCGGCGGCGGACTCGGGCGGACCGACCATGGGCCAGTGGGAACTGTGGCTTCGGTCTTTGGCGGCGGATCAGAAACGTTCACCGGAGGCAGGGCAGGCCGAACAGACCAGGGCCCGGCGTGAGTGGCCGCAACATCAGTCTTGGGCAGAGCTGGCTTGATGGGTGTAGTAGACTTGACGGGCTCTGTGGGCTCCTTCTTGTCAGCCACCTTTTCAGGATCGGCGGCCGTAGGTGGATCGGTGGCCTTAGGTGAATTCATGGTCTGTGCAGCTTTGTCGCTGTCGGTCCAGGGCTGATGGGTCCATGCAGAACTTGATACTTGGGCTTGAAAGCTGGAGGCAGGGATATCCAGCTGGGCGGCCGCGATGTCAGATGGCTCGGCATTCTCGATGATGGGGCCAGAAAGGTCATTCTTGACGGTATCTTCCTTGTTGGTGAGGTCTACCTTCTCGGCGAGGTCATCATTGATAATTTGGTCCTCCTTGACAATGGGGTCCTCCTTGACCATGACGTCCTCCTTGTCAGTGCGGTCCTCCTCATTCTGGTGGTCACCCTCATTCTGGTGGTCCTCCGGCTTGTGGCAGTCCTCCTTAACAAGCGGGCCCTCCTTGACCGTGTGGTCCTCCTTGGCGAGGGGCCCCTCCTTCCCGTCCGTGATGGGAGCAGCTAGCTTGGCAAAGGTCAGGCTGTCCGCGGGGGGTGCACCGCCATTGGTGCTATCTGCGTTGGCATCAATGCTGCCGTCGATGCTGCCGCCATCCTCGTCGGTCATTGCATCGTCGGGCAGGTGGGCCACAGCATATTCAACATTGTCTAATGCGCCATCCGCATTCTGAACGGGGGAGGGAGTGAACCATTCCTTGCGCTCGTCGGGCGCGGGAAGGTCGTCAAAGGGCGACTTCACAAAAACCTTGCGAGATTCGTCCGGGGCGAAGAGCTTCGCTTTGGGGTCGTCCTGGTCCACCAGGTTGACGAGATCGGTGGCATGGATGCGGCCGTCCTCGAGAACGCTGAGCTTCACATTTCGAACGATCCAGGTTTTGGGGCTCACGTCCATAAATTGGGAAGACGAGGCCGAGGGAGGAGTGGGCTTGTCGCCCTGTGTGTCAGTGGTGTCCGGGACGCTAGTGACAGTCTGGTTGGTCTCGACAGCAAGATTGGGCGTCTGGACCTCGACAAGCGTCTCCTTGACCTTTGACCCCGTGGCTACCTCAGTCGACAAAGCCGGAATGTCCTGGGCGGTCTCAATAGCAAGCTCGGGGCTCTTGGCCTCAGTAGGCTGCTCTTCAACCTTGGTGCATGTGGTCTTCTTGGTGTCCGCGAGCTGCACGGTCTCCATGGCGTCCTTATTTTCCTGGTTGATTTGAGCATCCTGAGAATCCTCTGTGTTCTTGATGACGGCCTCAGTTCGCGTGTCTGTGGCTGGCTTGATGTCACTTTGTCCGGTCGAATCCTGAAGAAGTCCTTCTTTGGGCTCCATGGGCTTGTCTTCCTCCTTGATCTTGACCTCCCGGGCCTCTTCAATCTTTTTGAGCTCGCTAGGATTGGCTGCCAGCTAAACAGCCATTTCCGTGCGACGCACATGAGGGGGGAGCATGCGAATATGAGGCGGCATGTCTTGGAGCGTAAACGAAATCACAGGCGCGGGGCTCTGGGGGGCAGTCGAGGAACGGTCGCCCATCTTGGGCACTGTAGCACCTTGGCTCTTTGTGTTTGTAGCATCGTCTTTAATGTCAGCCTTCTTGTTTTCCTGCCCACGTGTGTCAGGGCCCCAATAATTGTTGGGGTGGTGTTCGGTGGCATAGCCCGACCAGTCGCACGACATGTAGTCACGGACGGCGCCCGCTTGCCATGCGTCAACCTGGCGCTGGGGTCGATTGGAAGTAGAGGCAGATATCATTGTGTTGAAAATGTCCTGAAGGCATTCGCTGTTGGGAAAAGGTATAAAAGGGGGGACGTGTGCGATGCTGTTCGTCGTCGTGATTCAACGCTCCTCGTGCTGGATACAGAATACGAAGCAAGATGTTGGAGACGGGAACGTTTTGAGAACTGTAATGAATGTGTCAGTATCATTGATGCTTGAGAAAGAAAGAAATTTTTGTATCTCGACAAACTCAGATGAATGTGAGGATGGAGTCAAAAGTGAAAAATATCTTACTTAGCTCTCAGATTGGAGTCGGCCTCTAGTTCAGGCCGCTCGGCCTCGATGGGCGGAAAATAGGTCGAAAATGATAGTTGTCGAAGTATAGAAGGCGTGATGGGCTCCTAGTCGAGCTGTCGAGCTGTCCTGTCGTGAGCCACTGCCACAAAGGGCTGGAGAAGGGTGTAGATGAGGGTTGTCAAGTGAGGAAATTAATGTGCGCCTTGCGGCAATAATGGGAGATGTTTGTTGTGGGATATCGCAAGGAACTAGGAATGTTGGCGGATGGTGTTGAAATGGGAGAGAGGACGAGGGTAAAAATCGATGTGGTGAGAAGAAGAAAAAAAAGTAGGAGAAAAGTAAGAAAAGAACGAAGGAAAAAAGGAAGAAGAAGGGGTGCTCAAACTTTAATATTGGATTTTCACGCCTCTCTTGTTTACGGCAGTTGCACGTGTAAAGCTGTCGTTGTTGCCTGGTCTCTATTGAGCAAGTTAGGCGGTAAAGGCCTCTGTTTTGCTTGTCGTCCTCTGAATGCTTTGGGAAAGAGCGAAGCTTGAGGAAGGTACGATACACAGTGAACTGCAATTGGGTGTTTGGATTCGCCCATTTAAGGTTTAGCCTTAAAATGACTAATCACTGGGCAAACGAGGTACACAAGAGCCCAAATTGTTTTAAGGTTCTCCTGCAGCGTGCTTTGATCGACACAACAATACAGAATTACCAGGATAATACTGCAAGTGTACCGCCAATAACATTATCGTGGCATTGAAGCATTCAAACTTCGTTAAAGTTGTACACGGACATGTCCAACTACTTGACGTGTTTTCGGATTTTTGCAGTACGCACGTTAGATGTTATCACGTGATCGTCCACACGTGATTAAGTCACTTCCGTTTTAGCTCACCGTCTTCCCCCTCACATTCACAGGCTTGTCCCTCGGCGTGGCAGAATCACGTGTAAAATGCGAACTCTGGAACAGGCGGCATTCCTGCATCCTTTGCTCTTTTGGTCTTTTGGCTCGCTGCGGAGGCTACTTCCAGGCCCTGCAACCTGCTGGATCCAAAATCTTACAGCGTCTGTTCGCAGCCATGGTCACTCCACCTCCGCACATGCCTTGCTCGAATGGTGCTCTCACTCCCACGACACAACGCTTGTGTCTCCTCACTTCTGCCCTTTTTCGTGACTTGATGTCTTGGCCGTGCCAATGCTCACATCAACTTCTCTTGAAGGAAGGAATTAAGCACCTCCTCGTCTCCTCTTTTTCTCTTTCCTCGTGTCTTTTTACGATGTAGTCTTCTGACTCTTCTAGGCCTTGATACCGCATTCGGCCACCCCACAAAATTTAGAGAAAAGGTTAACTGAAATAACGAGAATGGTGGAGAGATGAAAAAAAAAAAAGCGGACAGCGGAGAAAGTACCAAGAAGAGGTAAGAACATGCGAGACGGAAGGAGGGGGAATGCAAAAGCAATATAGCGTTGTTTTTGTTTTGTGGAAGCTCTGGAATTCGTCAATTAATAAAGGCCATTTCTTGACGACCTTCATTCTGCATTCGGTGCGTGCACCGCCCAAAAAGTGAAACAAGTGTTACTGTGCTGTGCCGTGGGCGTAGTGGCGTCCGCCGCATGTGTCTGACGTAGCAGCCACAGACTTAGCGCATCGGGATAGTGGGCGCACCTTCTACTGAAATGCTGAAATACTGGCGCATCTAGTTACTCATCCGCAAACGACGGACAGAGAGCTACGATGCACAGGGAGGGAGAATACCAAATGCAGCGAACTGGCTTCATCGGTGTACAATATGCAAAGTCGCGATACTTTGATTACGTCCATGGCCCCCTGTAAAATGCTCCGTATGCCACCGAAATTGGTGCAACACTGCGCGCAAAGACAGACCAACCACAGCGCCGCTGACAGCCGCATCCAATGTACCGTGTCAGCAGAAAAGAGGCTGAAGCCAGAGAAAAGTGACAATGATGAGAAAATCAGGAACAATTAACACAAACCTCAAAGTCACCCTCCATCTGTGAGTGGTCTGGGTTTGCCTTGTTCGTCTCAGGGCTCCCCTGCTGCATGCAACTGACTCTAATTTCGCGATTGGCTCCTTCCGATCCCTCCAGCGTATGTTCTCCTTGTCGTACTGGGCGTTGCGAAGGACTTTTTACTCTTTCTGTGCACCGGCTTTCTTTCTTTTTACCTCTCACTCGCTCTTTCCCGTGCGGGCGTGCCTTGCGCCGTCTTTCTTGCCGGCCCACCCTTCTCGCATCCGCCGTGTAATATGTCGTAAAACACTACCCCTATTCGGCACAGTGACGCCTTCCTCATGAACCTGTAAAAAAAGTCTGGGCACTGTCAGCAGCCAAAACATGTGCATCCAATTGCAGCCAAAAGGGAAGGAAGCATCACAGGCGTGTCGGTTGTGGAAAGAGTCGTTCTCGAAAGCAGGAAAGAACGACGAGCACAAGGTCAGCATACCACGTTCTCGTCTTGTCTTGGTCTTCTCTCCTGTCTCTCTATATCTCTTCTGCATCATTTCTTCTTCATTTCTTCGCTCCTTTTTTCTCTTTTTCTCCTCGTCGTCTCCTTCATTCTCCTCCACAGCGAATCCCAGAAAATACCCACCACATCCACTCACCACCTGTCCATTTCGCAACTCTCTGCCGATCCCTACCCCATCGCGGCCCCCTTTCTAACTCCTTTCCAGGGTGTCCTCGTCGTTTTTTGTTCTTTCGACTCGTCTGACTGGCCATTTCACTGTCCTTTTGGAAGTCGTTGCTTGCTCCTTTGCCGTCATTGCCCACGGTCGATTCCGTTTCACATTTTTCGCTATTTTGTGGCTTGCTATTTCGCCATCCCATGTGCACGCCAGGCTTACGAGAGTACATCTGTGCACGCCAAACTAGTGTGCATTTCCAAGTATTCCGATTCCAAGAATCTTGAATCTGTTTAGCTTGTGCTTGTGCTTTTGGCCTCTCTTTTCCCTCCGCTCTCCTCTCCCCGGGTCCTTGTCTTCGGTCCTTTGTATCTTGTACTTTGTACCGCGTACCTTGCCTTACTGTTCTTTTTTTCTCTATTTCCTCTGGCCTCCTTTTTTTCGAACCTCCTTTTCTCTTTTTCTTTTCTTCGTCCATCCATCCATTCGTTGTCCTTCGTTTCCTCAACCTTAATTTTTAATCGCACATCCACCATCTATCGTCGACGACCACTCCCGAAAAACGCCACATCGTCACGAACCTCTCTCGACACTCGTTTCTGATTCCTTGTTTCTTCATCCGCCGCGCACGCCCCCACCTCCACATATCTGCCTTGCGTCGTCCTTCTCGGCCATTCTTCAGCACAGGCTCGTCTCGTCGCGCCTCCTTTTGATTTCCACGAAGAACGCCCGGACGTATTCCCAGAAAAGTCAAAAGCCAAAAAGTCAAAAAGTCAAAAAGCCAAAATCCTCTTTTGGTAGTGCCGCGTCTCACCAACCTTTTGACTTTCTTTTCTTCTTCTGTCCTCTTCCATTCCTCATTCTCGTCGCCCCTTCTTCATCTCTTTAATATCTGTTGTCGCCAACGCGCCAACTCCCTTGCTTCGCGACTGCAAGTCTCCGCACTCGCGTCTTTACTTTAATTCAACCTGGACGTCACTTTTCGGCTTCTCTGCCCTTCTCGCTTTTTCTCCGGCTTCAACAATCTCCACCACCCCCAAAATGTACTGCCAGCTGCACCGTCCGGTCACCTCGGGCTCGCAGGTCGCCTGCGCCCTCGGCCACATTGGCGACCGCATCTACTGGATCCAAAAGGGCTTCTTACTGCCGGATGCCCTCGGCATCGTCCCGCCGCCCTACTTCCCCATCCTCCATGTCGGCATCACCGCGCTCGTCCTTATCCTCCTCACAAAGGCTCTCGTCTTCGACCCGCTCCAGGAACTCAACGTTATGACCGCCATCCGCCGCCGCACCTTTATTTCCAACGGCCAGATCAAAATCCCCTCGGGCACCTCTGTCTTCCTCCATCGCTACTCGCAGTTGGCTCTGCGCGCCCTATTCGAGGTCTTTGTCCTGACGTCTGCTGTGAGTACCGCCCATTCTATATCTACAATCTACGACTACGTCTGTTTTACGTCCACTGTTCACTAACAAAACCAGCTTAACATCATCTTCCTGTTCATCTACCGCAACAACGACTCGCCCAACGCCGGCGACCAGAACCCCGACATCTACTCGCAGGTCATGCGCAACAAGCTGAATCGCTACGGCATCATCTTCTGAGGTGGTGGCTTGCGTTTTTTCTGCCTTTTGCTTTTGCTTTTGCTTTTGCATCTTGCATTTCTGTGGGATCATTGGACGACGGAGTACTGCGACTAGACGACGGCCGACTCGAGGCAAGCTTGAACCGAGAGCTTGGTTGCTTTTGCTTCTGCTGATTGCTTTTTTTGCTCTTTGCTTTTTGCTTTTTGCTTTCTGCCTGTTTTGTGTTTTGTGGGGTTCGGTGTTCCGTGCAGCAGACCTGGGACAGGGAACGACGAACAACGAACGATCAACCGAACAACGAAATGCGAAACCCGGTTACGATTTCAATTGCGACAAAGACTGGTTGCGATTGCGAGAATACGATACGATTCAATCACATGCGCGGCGCAGCCGATGACGACGAACTTGCGAAAGCCTTCCCTCCAATAACGGATCCAATCGAGGGCGGTTTTACCGGATTTGGCGTCTTTTTGGGCAACTTGGCTGCGGGATCCAAACTCAAAATGAGTTGTGGCGCTGGCAAATGACGAAACTTGTGCAGATTTGCTATTGGATCTTGCCGCTATTTTTCTTTTGTTCGCTGCGATTCAGTCCCTGTACGGAGTACTCTGTCCTAATCGCCCACCAACGCCAACGCCGACGACGCCAGTTACCACAGGCTCCAGCCAAGCCCAAATGGAAGGACCAGACCAACTCGAAAATCGAAAACGCGCACGGACAGCCACAGTCGTTACCCGCAAATCAGAAGTCTGGACACCAGGACAGCTTTCGCAAGTCTCACATTGCACGAACACAAAATCGACAAGTACGACGTTCCCGGCAATCATCGACGTATCGCATTTGTTCCGTTCCGTCTCCGTTTCCTCTTCCGACAATTGGCATGATCCACGCGAAACACGACACACAAGCAGAAGCACAAAGCACAGGGCAGGAAGCAGGAAGCACGAGCAGACGGTCCGGGAGGACAAACGCGTGTGCTGCCCCAGCACGGCGCGTATGACGACAGGGGAGGAAGAATTTAGAGCTGGTGGCATGTTGCAAACTGCTTTTTCGCGGGCGTTATTATAAACTTTTTTTTTCCTGGATCAAGAAAGAAAAGACTCATTTCTTGGGGTGTTTTTGTTTCGGTTCTTTTTGGCGTTTTGGAAGGTGTCGCTCTGGAGGTTTTGTTTGCTTTGGCTATCCTTTTCTTTTTTTTCGTCTTTCTTCTTTTTCTTCTTTCTTTTTCCTTCTTCCCTTTTTTTCTATCGATTGGGGTCGCGATCTCGATCGCTTCCGTTACCAGCTACCATTTACAACGGAGTAGGGGCATGCCTGCCTTTTTTGTCTTTTCGGTTCGAATAAATAAATTACGTTCTTCAAGCTTTTTCGGTGTATTGTATTTTCCATTGATTATGGCGGTGTCAACTTGCTGGAACCTCTACAAAAAGGAAGCAGGAGGATGGAGCACAAACAAAATCCTCAAAAAACGGCCCTTGTCGATGACTGTTTCGATCGTAAAGCATTAACCAGATTCTGGCTATGCTGTGGGCTGCTGTGGGGACCCGGCATAAGCAAGGCTCCGAAGCTGGTGCATCCTTCGCTCTGAGATGATGGAGTCCACTGTTCCTTCATGATGATGTGATTCCCATCATTCAGCATCTCAACAGAAAGCCCATTCAGAACTCAACATTTGATGGAACTTGTCGCAAAATAATGGCAATTGAAGCATAGAGTTATGATAAAATTAATTTGAAATTGGAATTCATTAAAGAATTTTTAAAGTTATTTTGAAGAACAAGGTTTTACTGATCTTATCATTTTTAGTTTTTAAAGAAATAAATTAACCCAAAACATACGTCAACACAGTTGAGCGTTGAAAGCAGGCAAATACAGTGAAACAAAAGAAATTCGAACAACAGCGTTCGAAAACACTGTTATCCTATTAAGCCAAACATTAGAATAACACTGTGGAGGGCGAAAACATCGTACAACTTCCCCAAACCAAATCAACATCACCACCCTCCAACTTCTTCTGCACCCAACGATTGCAGATCTCCTGCTTTTCCACCCAAGCCTATTACGTCCTTCGTTTAGGGATTGGAGTTCTCAGTTCCAACAAGTCTTTTGTGCGGTGGTGTATAATGAGACATTGTTGACCGCGGACCGTCTTTCTTAACAGGAAGTCTTCCCTCGCATTTCCATCAACAACTACCGGCTGGTTGGCAGGCTCGGCCTTGGCACAACTTGCAGGCTGGTCGTCTTTTCACCAATTTCCTCATCGACCACCTCCTCGACACGAGGTGCACCAGACCTAGAATTGGGCTGCAAGAAGAACGGGTGGTCTGGCCGGACCGTGCGGCCCTGGCAGACATAGGCAGCCGGCGTGTGCAGCACATCTTGCGCGGTGCGACGCAGCGGCAGCCACTCCAGCAGGAAACTGGTCAGATTGGGGCACAGCCGTTGCTGTTGTGGCCCGTCGCTTTTTGCGACTCTCGTGACGAAATCTCTGTCCTCGACTATCGTGGTCGTGTCCGAGTCTCCATTGTCATCGCCATCTCCAACTTTGTCTCCGACCGCCTCGTCCATCTCGGCACACCGGTCGAGGTATTGCTCAAAGTCCACAGCCTCGTCGTATGTCATGTACAACCGGCCAGCGAGGATGCCCAGCTCAATTGACAGCCAGGAGGGGATGTTGTTGGAACTTCTTCTTGAGCCGGTGTCGGGCAACGGAGGAAAGGCAAAGTAGTCGAGGCTGCCAAAGGCGAGCATGGACCGTGTGACGGGGGCTGCATATGCGATGAGCCGTGTCTTCTTGGAGACTTGAATGTCGGGGATGAGCGCCTCGAGCTCCTCAGGAATGATGACGAGGCCGGTCTCGGTCGACGGGCTCCAGAGAAGCCACTCAACAGGGCGCTACAATATGGTCAGTATGGAAAAATGAGGGGAAGGGGCTGCGGGCGCATAGACATAGACATACCATGAAGTCATCGTGGCGGTACTGGATGAAGGAGCTAGAGTCAACTGTTTTGCTGAACTCGGCCGAGACAAACAACCGCGTCGTGATGCTGCGGACACCGTACATCATTCCGATATCCGTTTGAGAAATGAACTGGAAGACAGACTCGTAACTGTCGCTCTCGCGCAGGACACCCGTTGCCACAAACGCGCGGATAGCCGAAGACACGCCTGGGAACGTATGGGCGCGGAATTTGGTCTTTTTCTGAACGTTACGCTGCTGTTCGACCTGTACCTCGACCTCGCGCTCTTGCTCGACTTCTTCAAAGGCGCCTTTGCTGGCCAAAGACGAGCTGCCGTCACTCGCCGTGTTTTGCTCCTTGAGTTGCTCGGCAAATCCTTGTAGACAGAGGAACCAAAGATTATTGGTCTGTTGGGTCAACGTCGTCGTCGACATGTGATTTGTGTACATGTTTTCCAGCGTCTGACGTTCTGGCTGAATGAGGACCTTTCGAAGGCGCTTTCTGGATTTCTTATCATCCACTTCATTCTGATATGTCGCAAGCGCCTCTGTGGTGCGGCAGTAATTGAGACCGTGAGAGGTATACAAGGGTCTTAGCTGCTCGTTTGTTTGGCACGTTTGCTCGAGAAGCCAAGCGACAACATGTGGCGACTGGACGAAGGCGTTAGTCCCCAAGTTTCCCAGCTTGCAGGTATCGCGGATGCTCTGGTCGACCTCTGGCGGAGCGTAGAAGACGACAGACTGTGTCGTGCCGAGCTGTCGAAGTCTCATGGCGGCTGGAGAGTGTTAGTTTCAGGGTGTATCCGGTGACTTACCATGTTATACGGTGCGGATGGACATACCTTGGACAGTGTGATCTTTTGTCTGGCCCAATGCAAGCGTAAGAGCGCCTCTGGCTTTGGGAGGGAGCAAGAGGTCGACGCCGCGCGTGTGTGCTTCGTCGAAATACACAATACACTCGTCCAGTCTCTCTGCAAAGGGAGTCGAAACAAGAGGGGCCTTGGCTGCAGTGGCATCACGGAACACGACCCATGCACGATTGTCTTTCTCGTTAAAGAAGACAGCCGCTTTGACGCTGGTCTCGGCAATGGACAGCCATGATCGTGCCAGGTCTTCGTTGGTGCTTTCCAGGATGTAGGCTCCGGCGTCAATAAAGACCTGGATCCTGTATCTTGCCAGGCTGTGCACGAGGTCGTCTTCCGACCATCGCTTTCCCCGAGTCTCAGTGCAGATGTAGCTGCGGTTGCGGGGCTGAAGAAGGTAGGACAGCACCTCGGCGTTTGTCTGCTGGAGAGCAGGCAAGTCTTGCTGTGTTATGGACAGCGGAAGCATGGCCTTGTTGTCGTTTGTGCCGCTGAACCCCGTCGTTCTTGCACCAGCTGGCGGACCTACAGAGTTCGTGCCCATAGTGAACAAAGGTAAGTTCCATGCCGACGCTTGTAACTTCACGGAAAACTGTCTGCTGTGGACTGGAAAGACAAAAGTGTTCAGGTAGTGGTTGATGACGGGACGTGTAAAGCGCAAGCACTTCCACAACTTCTCAATCTGGCCAGCGTCGTCGATGTTGATCGAGTTCCAGTGCTGCAGCTCTTCTGGTACGGGGGCTGCTCCATCTCCAGATGACCACTTCTCGTACTCCATTCCCGGGTCGTCCACGTGGTGCAAGATGTGGCCTAGACCTTCACGCATCTGTTGGACACTGATGCCAGCATAATAGAATGCAAGGCACGTGAATGTGATGGCAACGTCTGGATGCCCAAATTCCGACCGCTCAGAGGGGACACCACGGGCCTCGTATGGTACGGCAATAGGCCAACGCTTCGGGTGAAGGCCGTACTGCACATTCCATCGCCTCTTTAAGCATGTCGTGAGAATGCCATGCCTCAAGAGGCCCCGCACGAGGAAAAGAGCATTTGCGATGGCCTCTGTATCGGAAAACCGCTTTGCTGCATCATAGATTGTAGAGTCGCTCGATTCGCCGTCGAGAGCTTTGCGAAGGAGCCGCTTGGTCATGGCAAGGGCCTGCCGAGAGACGTACGTCTTGCCGGGGCTGGCACCACGGTGTTTGGATATGGGGCGGAAAAAGGGCACACGGCCGTTGACAATGTCCAGTGTGAGGCGCCGCTTCAGCTCGTCCTCGACTGAGTCGTGCAAAATGTATATCGTCGGGAATCCACCACCAGCTCGCTTGACGACATTGATCTCGTGGGGGTGGTCGGCCGCAATGTCCAGAGCATGTCCTTCCAGGAGCGACAGGAGCACCTGGATGAGTTCCCACCGAAACGGCGCACCATCAACCGCTGTAAACGCTCCACTTGGATATACCAGCTGTGTTCGAACTGCAAGAGTAAAGTCGGACTCGTCGAGTATGTCTCGGCAAAAGCCTTCGCGCATGTGTGCATCGAACCCCATCATGGACTTGGCTACTTCCGGTTCGATGCGGTCCACGAAGCATTGTCGCCCGCTGAGGGTAAATGCGAGGATGTGTTCTGGTGCAGCAATGATTGCTCCACCTGAACCAGCAAGCTCTCTGTGCAGCTTCATATACTCCATGACGACTTCCATACGCTTGGCATTGGACATGAGACGTCTAGAGAACGGAACATGGCGTATCTCCCGGCCGACCAGACCACCGAGTCGAGACTGGAGAACCTGGGCCGTGGGAAGAAGCAGGGCTTTTGGTGCAATCAGGCGGGCCAGCTGCTTTTGGTCAGCCAGAACAGACAGGACCATTGGGAGAATCACAGAGGTTTTGCCTTTGCCCATGTTGAGCTGAAAACGGCATTGGATCCTGATGTTGGCTCGATCATGGCCAGCGCCACGGTGACCTGCTCTTCACGGATCATCACGTTCGAATCGACCTCGAGAAGCAGCCAGTCGGGTTTGTCCGTGGCTGTCCAGTTCGTGTGGCCTTTGTTGGCTAGCTCCTCCTGCACCCGTCGCTCATCGCCTCTCAATATTGCACGGAGAAGACGACTGAATCTCTGGAGCGTAGTTACAAGCTCTCCATACTTGATGATTGCGTCCTTCACCCCGGGCCCAAACTCCACCTTGCTCGTAGAGCGAATAAGCTCTAGGATAGAGACAGGCATGACCCGTGGCCAGAGTCCACCTCGTTCGAGCCAGTTGTTCGCAGTATGGCCACGAGTTGCTCCGCCCCCAAACCAGTCGCCGTTGCTGCCATCCTGAGACTCTGGGCCATTCTCGGAAAACAGGACTTGAAGAGTGTCTGATGCTGCCCATATGCAGCTTTGTGTACCTGAGACGATAGCTTTGAGATCCCGAACGCTTGGAAGGGGTGTGGATGCAGTGTCGTCAGTCATGTGCGCTGCAAACATGGCGCCCTCGAGGGCATCCAAGGACGCGTGCAAATCTTTGCCGTAATGGCGACGCATCTGGTCTTGAGATTGTAGGAACGGCTGTATGATGCTTCTCAGCTCCGAGTACTCCTTTGGCTGCACGTACGCTGCTCTGTCCACATTGCCGGCGCCGGACTCTGAGCACGTCGTGAGTTGAGGTGGCGGCGGGAGGCTAGATGCAAAGGCTCGTCTAGCCAAGTCCCCCCTCAGCGAGGGCATCTTGTAAACACTGGCAACCTTCTTCGGCACAGGTCGAAATGGTGTCAATTGTGTAGAGGCTGGAGGAGGAAGGGCGTATCGCATCAGCGGGACAACCACTGTCTCAACGACAGCAAGATAATCCGAAAGATCATTGTTCTGCTTGATTTGATCCCGCAAAGCGAGTGCCTTTGCAGTAGCAGCTTTGACATTGATGATAGGGGACCGAAAGCTACCCGCATCAACAGGCTTGTTCTTCTTGAGCTTGGCGAGGAGCTTCTCAGCCAGACATAAGGTTTCCTCTCGGCAGTCTTTGGTATACTCAAGCCTCTGTCTTGCGATCTCCGTCTCGATCACCTTTTTCTTTTTACCTTGCAGGGCGACCGTGTTGGCGGAAAACACCGGGCACTCTGTTTCCACCACCCGGGCTAGCTTCTCCAGAGTCATCACATCATTGTAGACAAATTGTCTGTAAAAAGGATGCCCAGGCGGGTCAATAGCCCTCAGCACATCCATGTATGTATACGCGACAAGAAGCCGAACGCCGTCGAGGTCTGCATTTGGTGCAAACGCCAAGCAGGCGAGGGTGAACATTGTGCTGAACCGTCTCGCTGCAGAAGAAGCACGGCACATTTGGACGATGTTCCCCCAATGGTCCTTCAAACTGCTTGCGTTCAGAAGCGTGCTCATGGGGACCAGATCTGGCTGCCAGGGGCTGGCATAGCCACCAAACTCCACCCATCTGCTCAGAGTCTGTATAGGCTTCTGTGACAGCTCGATTGCATTTGGCTTCTCCGTCATCATGCGGCAGATCTGGAATACTGTCGAAGATTCGTAGTCCAGTCCGCCTGGTATTTTCCCGTTTGAGGTGTTGACGTAGCCAAGGGACATGTATGTTCCGTCGGTCCTGCGGACTGGGCAGACTGGCTCACTGTCTTGCCGGGGGCACTCATACCTCATTCTCTGGACCTCACCACGGGCCTCCAAGTTGTTGACGGCGCCACTACGCTCAGCCCAGGCCTCGTACATCTCGTCCAGTACTTTGTTCTCCTCGCTGCTGGCGGCCTCTTCAAATGGGCGGAGGCGCGATGCTTTTCTCACGATTTCTCGGACAATTCTGCCATATCGGTCGCTTTGAAGACAGACTGGAAGGTTCTTATCCCAGTCAACAACTTGATACAGTTCCATGCCCGGCGGGTAGTACTGGCGAGTTGGGACCAGCATGTGGAGCTCGCCGAGGATCTGGAGACATCCGGCAGGCAAAGAGACCCAAGGTTGGAGACGGCCGGATAAGAGCGTATGTATTGCCTCTTCTTCACCCGTGCGGCCAGTCAGTGGATCTGGTAGACAAAATGAAGTAAAAGCGTGCAATGGCGCTTTCGTGAAAAGAAGGCGCGGCTCCGGAGGACAGACTAGCCGCCCAAGCGTCGTGTCAATATCGAAACGTGCATATGCCTTGCCTGAGCCAGTATTGAAGGCATCATAGTTGATGGATGTCTCGACGGAAACGTGAGCACCGAGGCGGTTCCACTTCAATGGGCCCAAAGGCGTGATGATGCTGCGACGGCTGCGATCCAAGACATCCCGCAGTACAATCATGCTCCTGTAGCCGTACAGTGCGCCGGCATCTTGATTTGTGTCGACCTCTGCACCAAGCTCTCGACATTCCAGCTTGCCATTTTCGTTCATAAAGAAAGACAGCTCGAGATGGCGAAGCTCGACAGACAAGTGCTCTTGCTCCTTCATAGACTGGAAAATTGTCAAGCGCTGAACATCCTCAAAGCCACGGAAGAACCCGCACAATGTTTGGGCCGTCGCAGAAAGGGGATCGACCAGAACATCTCCCAGTCTTTTTGCCTGTCGCGTCCGGATATCGAGGGTCCAGTCATTTGGCTGAAGGCTCCATTTTGTGAGATTCCGTCGCATCTCCAATTGGCCAGTTGCTTTCTTGAGCCAGTGACAGCAATCATCAAGAAGACCCCTTGGCAGATCGGTGACGTTGTTCTTGTCCACAAACACCCCTTTCGGCACATACTGGTATGCCTGTCCCGATCTGTCGACGGAACATATCGTGATGCTGCCGTCCGATCGAGGGCCAAAATGGATGCTGTGGCCCTCTATGACCGTGACCAAACGATGGCTCATTGCCGGAAGCGCCGATGGATACGACAGAAGATTTTTGTGTCCCAGAATTGCCTTGACATCCGCAGCATCTCTGATATTGTCTGGGAGCTTTCCAATCGTCTTGCCGTCGACCAAAAGATAACCACGTTCAAGATGAAAGTGGATTTTTTGCGGTCTTTCAATATCCTCGGACACGTTGTCAGCTGGGTGTAGCACAGACGAGAACCAACCTTCGTTTTGGGCCTCGGGCATTCTTCTCCACGCGTCAAATCTGGGGGGCGGGGTGATCCTCTTGTCATTGCCCTTTGAAGTGACAAGCCCAATAGCACGGCATACCGCTTCAGTCATGGCTGTTGAGTGTCGTTTGGCAGCCAGCTTGACTTTCGCGATAAGCAACTGGCCCATCATCACGTCTCGGACAACGAGAGCTTTATCCGTTACAGACATTTCATTGGCATCGACCGTTAGATTTTGCTGCATGTATATCGAGGCAAGAAGGAAGGTGCGCAGATCTTGAAGGGGGATCTTGCCACTGCCGCTGCTGGTGAATTGTGTAAATGTGCGACGACAGAGCAAGGCAGCCTTAAAAGCATACATGGATGCGCGCCCTGAAGCGTCGCTATCACTGTGATCCATGACCTCAAGTCGAAGTGCTTCAACCCAAGAAATGGTTGTAGCCCGAGCAAGCTGTATCAGAGACTCCAGTCGCATGTTTTTGATTTCCGGGGGAAGCAGATTCTGAGCTCTCAGGAGCAAAGAAATGACAAGCTCCATCACGTATGTCTCACGCCAGTTTTTCTCGATAGCCTGCAGGCGCTTCTCGAGTTCATCCAGCAGACGGCCGACGAATGCACTGTCGAGAAAAAACGAATGGACAACGCCCAAGCATTCGGTGTGCGACACATCGTAAGGGCTACCCAAATATCTCCTATTCCTTGACATAGGCCCTGCTTGATGGGTAAGGTGGCCCAACATGACAGCTGCATCCTCTTTGCTAAAGTTAATGTTGGAGCAGCCCAGTTCAACAAGCATCGTTAATAGCCGGCGAGATATTCCAGACAGCAGTCTTTGCAACGCTTCAAACTCATGAACAGACATGGTCGATGGACACTCGAGCCGACTAGCCAATATCTCGTAAGAAGAGGGGCCTCGCGGCTTTGGCAGAGGATTGCTGCCCGGTCCCATTATCATTGGGCGAAGGCAGGAGGGGACTTGGATAGGGCAGTGGTGTGTGAGTGTGAGGGCGCAGGAGTCTGTGATCCACATATTCCGGTAATTGTCGTACAACCTGAAAACGCCGCCGAGCGGGAGAAGGACCCGGGAAAGTTCGCATTTCATCCGGGTCTTCTTGTAATGCGTCTGCGTGAAAAGCTTTGTTTCGGAGACCAGCTCAATCGTGCACTTGGAATCCAACTTTGCAAAGTTTTTGAGGTTGGTTGTCTTTAAGTGCCTGAGGTTAATTACCTTTGGTGGTAAGGCTGGCATACAGACGGTCGCCAACTCCCAAGTCAAAGACCGGTAGATGGAGAAGCATTTCGGTGTATCAAGCTCAAACACAATGGCCATGGCGGCGTCGCGATCATCGGGAAGCAGATCCTCGTTGGCCTTGATCTTCATCTTGTCGCGTTTATCAGTCATGGAGCATCGCGTGCACAGTCTGAGGGCTTATTTCCTTTTCGATGCAATGCACTCGCAATCCAAAGTGGTGATGGTATTGGAAAGCTTGTCATACTCTGCGCAAGCCTGTGTCCAGGTATTTGTCGCGGCCCGCCGGTTGCGGATTTGCTCGGCCATAATCTTTTCGTAAAGAGCCTGCAGGACTGGGCAAGCACGAGCAAAACGAGCTGCAAAAGAAGTAGTTTTATTCTGGCCAGAGAAGATAGTATTGGTGTTGTGAAGACTCCCTTTGATGCGGTTGTACATGTGCTTCTGGATCCGGCGTAGACTGTGCATCTGATCGATGTCTGGCAATTGCAGGACATCAAGGAGATCGGGTGCGAACATGGGCTTGTACTCTGCAAAGATCTTGTATTGTCTGGCACATATAGCATCCAGGACAGCCCAAAGATCGAATACTTCAAGGAGTATGGCGTTGTTGAGCTCCTGAACAGTTGCGTCATCCCAGCTGAGGCATTCAACCAGGGCCATGAACGAGGCAGAGATATCCCTGAAGACCATTTCCGCATCCACAAATTCGGATTTATTTTTGATCCTTTTCCACATATTATGGGACAGAACTCTGGCATTTAGGATCAAGTAGAAGGGCTTGATAATAGTTGAGGCGAACTCGTGGGATCGCTTGAGGGCAGGGTTTTTTTCTGGATAGTCCACCGTTTGTTTCCCAGCGGACCCCAGTGAGACCGTGTAGCCGACTTGCTTGGAGAATGGCAGGGTAGCATTGTCCAGGTATCGTCTGCTTGTCGGTAACAAAAGGTGCATTTCGCTGTCTGAGGCTCGCATCGAAAGCCTTGGTATCTGCCGCATGCTGGCCAACTTGAACTCCGCCAACTGGTCGTCGAGGTATCTGCTGGCGATATCGAGGGACGCCTTGAAGGGAGAGGCGCATATTTGAATCAGCATGCGAGAGGTGGTCACATGCTCAGACGTATCATCCTTAAGGCAATCATGGCGCTCCAGCTTGGCAAGCTTTCTGGCCAGCTTCTTCTGTAAAAGCGAGACGAGCGCTGGGTGAAGACATTCGACGCAGCTGTCCAGCAAGTCGGAGAGTATGACGCACAATAGAATCTTGTAGGCTGTGTAGCCGAGTGATGGGCCGTGCACAAGAAGCAATTGGCGCCGAATTGCGACGCGGAGGACCAGCCACAGCGGGTGCCTCCGCCAGGGGATGTCTCCGTCCCCGAAGCTAACGTCGTCCCGCACACGTTTCTCAATTGCTGGCACAACAGCAGGCTTACCGATTGCTTCGAGAAGGGAAAGCAGCATGTGCGTGATGAGGTTGGGTCTAGGTGGATTGCGGATCTCGGGCACTGCGACGCCAGCCTTATGGACTTTTGCGGCCAGATCGGGGACATACTCGTTGCTGGCTTTTTCGAGAAATGTGGCCAAAGAAGACTGGAAATTGCTGTCAAAAAATTCGGATTCGGGGATTTGGACTGCACGGGAGGGAAATGTCCATAGGAGGGCATCGGCGACGGCGAGAACGTCCTTAGACAATGGAGAGGCTTCAAATGCCTCAAAAACAATATGGCTGCTTCCATCGGAGCTTCAGCGGTTAGCAAAAAGGCTGATCTTCGTGTCGGAGAGAAGAAGAAGACTGGAGGGACAACTTACTCTGTGGCACGATGCAGGAGAAGACCTGCATTTTGCTCCTTAATATATAGTGCCACCACTGTATTGTCGTTGTGGAGTTTCTCGAATGCTTGCACAAGGCTGCGTACGGTCCTGTTTTTACCGTGGATCGTAGACGAGATGAAGATGGATTCTTCCACCATGGCCCAAGCGGCACAGAACTCGTCGCCCGTCGCGCCCCTCAGCTCATTGCATGCACGTTGGACGAAATCGATAATGGCATGCCCAATTTCTTCAAGGTGGCCATCTTGTTTGCGTGGAAGTTGTGGGGGTAAGACGATGTGGTTGAACAACCGCTGGGTGTATCTCAACTTGGCTTGGGTAGCCATGGCTGTCTGCATGTGGAGAGGGTCAACAATAGGTTGGAGGATTGTTGTGGGTGTTGGTGTCGCGGGTGCGAGAGTGCAGCGTCTGTGATATGGCCCTGTGATGGAAGTAAATGAAGTTAGCAGACGGTTCTGGCGCCTCTGGGAGACGAGAGGAGTAAGGAGGAAGCTTTTGTTCTTACCTTCTGCCGGCTAGGAGGCGGTGGCCTGTAAGCGTAAGCAAACGGAAGCACGTCCAATGGCAGTATATCGTTTGAAGAACGCAACAGTGGGCGTGATGTCTTATTCGACTTGGTGTGCTGAAGGTTCGGCCTGTTGCGGTGTTGAGGTCGTGAGGGGCTGGATCGCGGAGGCCAAAAGGCACGAAGCAAAAAGGACAAATCGAGACAGACGGCGAGCAGAATTTTCTACCATAAACATTCACCGCGTTCGGAGACGGTCGTTCCTTCCTGTTCTGCCTTTTGGGAGGAATTGTTCCAAAAGAGAAGGAGCGATGTAAGCAAACCGGCCGAACTTGCCACTTTGTCTCACTGTGCCATTCACTTGAACCAGCACCGCATCGTGGAGGAAGGAACAGTCCACAGTGAGGCAGGCAGGCACCGCCAAAATCACATATGAAGACACTCGTCTTCGGAGTGTGGCCGTGGCAGAGGTCCTTCCTCGCCGTGTTTCGCACCGTGTACGACGAGGGCAGCCGCCCTTTCCAGGCCACCAAACTGTCGGCACCACAGCACTTGCAAAAACAATCACTGGGCGAACGAGACACCGCTCAACGTCTGGATATTAGCAGTTGCTTTTATACGGGCACCCGCATCGGCTCTTGCTTCTCGAAAACGACCCTTCAAGTCCATCTTCGTTGACTCAGGTTGTGTCCAATCCTCCTTCGTTGTGCTGGCTGCATCACTGTCCGCCTTGCGCTTCGTCCCAGAGCTGGCCACACTCGTACTCATATTGTCTAATAGTTGTATGATGATTGGAATAAGTTACTGAACCGAATATGCGCGATGTCTCCATCGTTTTGTCGTTTCGTTCGTGGTCGAGTTGGTGAATGAGGGCTGGATTGCGTCACGTTTGTGATGCCAAACGGGCGACACGTGGTCACGTGATGAGCTCGGCTTTATGTGTAATCCATACCTGGAGAAGATTAATACTTTTGCACTCTTCGGCACGGAGAGAACTTTCATGATGCTCAATTCCTTCCACCGTAGACATAAAATGAACGTATGTAGATATGTAATGTATGAAAGTTACTATTCTTTATTTTTCCCTCCAGTTGGATAGTCGAGAATTATTCTTACAATTTTGTTTCATTTTCCACGACTTGAATTGCATTTAATCTAATTTTTTTAATTGTTTGAATTTCATCACAGAGAAGTCTCTACCTCTTGTTCGTAGATTATTTCTGTACTAAGCCAGACCACCATTATCTTCAAGAGAAAATGTGAAAATAAAAGTAGACCTATTATATTATTTATCCGAATCAAAGTCATGTATTCTTCACAGATTTCAAGATTTCGAAGCTTGAAAAGTAATAGTGATCACAAGTGGTGACACAGCAATTCGTCGTCAATACATTCGGCCCCAAACAACCAACTTATCGACATCATGCGTGTTCCAGCGTACAGAACTCGAGACTAGGAGGGTGTTTCCATGAAGGAAGGATGCTGAGACAGATAAAAAGATAACTGCTTGTTTTAAGCCCACCCGCCTTATGTGACGAGGTGCAGCTGGACTTGTCTGTTATTCTTGCAGACTAACCAAGTTGGAACAGCCAGTGTGTTCTATGATCACGCATCACAGCCGGACTGCAGTCAGCTTCAGCCCCAAGTCGTTTTCGTATTTATTTTCATATTATTATCTTTTTCAAAAAAAATCAACAAAACGAAAAGAAAAGCGTCACTGCCCAGCCAAGGACCTGGTCATGGTCACATGGACGACAACATATGTAGTGATGTAGTGCTCAAGATGTTCTTGGACAGGCATTCGAGGCGCCATTTCAAAGTCTATCAGTCTGCCAGTCTGCCAGTCTGCCAATGCCTGTATCAATGTCTGTTGGCAGCGAGGTACTACCCTCCCTGCATATTTAAGGAGCCATGAGTCTACCCTCTACCCTGATTCCGCTTTTGCTTTTGC